>JAJIBD010004770.1:0-34609 GCA_021461705.1 Cryptotis parvus | reverse complement strand
AAGAGAATAAGAAACTCGACCCAGTCTTAGAAAGTGAGAGGGAGCAGAGGGCATGGAAAGGAGCTTTTGCATTTTGAAAATAGGAAGTGCTGTGTGTAAAGGGAAAAATTCTTAAAAATAAGAGCAAAAATGCGGCTTTTCAAAGCTCTAGTCTTTTAAAGTCTATAGGTCATGTTGGAGCTCGCTCTCTCTTGTTTAAGCACTAGGAAATTAGACTCATTTATGGATTCTTTCAAATCTCATTTCATGCCCTCTTAATTCATGCCATTTTTCTTAGCCCTGGCAGTCACAACTCTCAAATAATTAGACAAAAGTTCACCTGAGAAATCAGTGTGTGCGGCTTGGGGGAGGGATAACATTGAGATTTGGAGAGGTTGAACAAAACATTTGTCATTCCTTTCTTTTCCATGGTTTTAGATTCCAGTTTCTGAAGGTAGACTTAATATCAAGTGTAAAGCATGCACAGATTTGGAAATTCAGAGAACATTTATGATTCATATTAAGGTTCTTTTTTTAGATTAATAAAATGAAGAGGTGGCCGGAGTACAGCGAGGAAGGTGTTTGCCTTGTATGTGACTGACCTGGGTTTAATCCTTGCTATCCCAGATGGTCCTCCGAGTACCACCAGGAGTAATTCCTGAGTGAAGGAGCCAGGAGCAACCCTGAGCACCATCAGGTGTGACCCAGAAACTCATCAGATTGCATCTGAACAATGAGACAAGCATATACATCTTTATGCAAGTGATGGGATGTGGGAACCAATACGACTGGGTATGCAAATAAGGATTTATAAGAAGAAATCAGAGAGCCCAGAGTGAGTTTCAAAATAAAGTTTCCTGTGGACTTTCCCTTACTCAGGAGACCTTGCCATTGTGGCCGCAATATATCCTAGGCTCCATGGGAACAATTTGCCTTTGTTGAATGGGTGAGGTAG
Source organism: Cryptotis parvus (assembly GCA_021461705.1). NCBI lineage: Eukaryota > Metazoa > Chordata > Mammalia > Eulipotyphla > Soricidae > Cryptotis > Cryptotis parvus. The sequence continues at coordinate 33,675 of JAJIBD010004770.1, read as the reverse complement.
ACTCAGGGGAACACGTTGGGCAACAGGGGAACGTCAGGTTGACCCTTTGGAGATCCACGCTGTAGAGCCGTGCCTATAGCCTTAGTAGTTAACATCCATCCAGTTATTGGTGTGTGTGTGGGGGTGTGGGGTGACGGATTCTTGGGTTACTTGCAAGATGAATGTTGCTGTTCTTAGGTCAAGTGAAAAAGAAAAAGTGGATGGATGATTGCTAGTATCGAGAGGCTAATTTCAGTTAGGACAGTGATCTCCAACCATTGGGTCATGACTCTGAGTGGGTCTGCAGGTACAGAAGTCTGAAAACAACTAGTCTACCATCTGTATTATAACTGCCAGTTCCTGGACTCCTGAGCAGGGTAGCTGCTGGTTTGCAGGTTAAAAGGCTAAAGAACACTGATTTAGAACATATGTGTGTATGCATGTCTATATTTCTCTATGTATTTATATTTTAGGACTAAAATGACAGTCTGTACTTTCAATGCACATACACTGGCAGCGGGAGCATATATCGAGGACCTGATGGTGCAAGTGCAAAAGATCAAATATGACACCATTGGTCTGACTTAGACGAGGAGATGTCAATCGCATCACGCTGTTTTTGACACTGGAGAAGAACTGTTCCTCGAACATGCGATGAAAAGAGGCGTCGGTGGCGTTGGTGTTCTTGTCAACATGAACATGGCCGTGAACATTGATTCATTTGAATGCCTAACAAACCGGATAGGACGACTACACTTGAAGAGATGTGGCCCACTGCTAGCAATTTGTATCTTCGTTGTCTACGCACCACCAGGATCTCACCATTCTACAAGGAAGTGATCGTCGATGTCAAAAGAGGGGTTCAGCAGGGAGATACCATTTCACCAAAACTCTTCAGCGCCACCCTCAAGAACATCATGTGACAATTAGAATGGGAAGGAATGGGAGTGAAGATAGATGGTCGGCAACTACACCACCTCTGCTTTGCTGATGACATCGTTCTAATAACACCAAAACATTAGCCAAGCGGCACAAATGCTGGCTGACTTTGACCGAGAATGTGGAAAGATAGGTCTACATCTGAATCTCAACCAAACTATGTTTATGAAAAATGAACTAGTTCCGGAGACCCCATTCACTCTCAATGGAGCAAACATCTCTGAATGCAGCAGTTATATGTACCTAGGTCGAAAAGTCAACATGATAAACGACCTAAAACCTGAGCTGCGCAGGAGGAAGAGAGCGGCATGGACTGTCTTCAAAAACATCGAAGAAATAGCCAAAAGAACAAAGAATTTCCAGCTCCGGGCACATCTCTTTGACTCCACTGTTCTCCCTGCATTAACATATGCCTCAGAGACCTGGGCCCTCTGAAAGCAGGATGAGAATGCTATTCGGGTCTCCCAGAGAGGAATTGAAAGCGCTATGCTTGAAATATCACGCCTCACTCAAGTGAGAGAAGGAATCCAGAGTTCTGACCTCCTTCGCTTTTCCAGAATCAGGGATGCTGTCTCCTTTGCCAAGGCATCGAAAATCAGATGGGCTGGACATGTAATGCGATTTGGAGATGACCGCTGGACTAGAGCTGTTACCGACTGGATCCCACGGGATGTCAAAAGATCACGTGGCCGCCCACCTACAAGATGGTCAGACTTCTTTGTCAAGACCCTGAATGAGCAGTTTGAGGCTCTTCGTATTCCTGAAGCAACCAGATGCCATTGGGCTACACTGGCACATGATAGGGTCAAATGGAAATATTACTGGTGCCCGCTCCAGCAAATCGATGAATAACGGGATGTCAAGTGATCAAGTGAAGTATTTATATGTATGTCTAGAACATAAAATGTATGTAGTGTGTATTATGCATGCAGATACACAAGCATACGTTTGTTTTATGTTTTTATGTTTTTTAATTGTGTTTTGAAAAAAGTTAGGCAACGCTCTTAGACATTTGAGATACTCAGAACAGGCTTGAATTTGATAATATTAGATTCATTTAATATTAGAAATTTTATCAGATTATCAAGTAATTTTTTCATTGTAGTGCTTGTGTCTCCTGGCCTCTGCTTTCGTGCTCAGGAATAGAAGAAACACATCCAAGTGGAAGGAAAGTCATTGACTGCCTTTGGTCTTTTTCATGGGTGTAGGGAATATTCAGTTTGCCTTTCACTGATTCCCTCTGACTATTGCATGTTGTCATTATAGTTTTGTTTTATTATTTTTTTGATTACTATCTTTCTCACACTGTTATTTTAAACTATGCGTTTACTCTCTTTACATGTCGACTGGGTGCATTCTTGACTAGAGACATGGCAAGTCAAGACCCCATGCCAGGGCAGAGCTGGTGTTTCAGGAGCATCCAGGAGCAGAAAGGAACTCGGTGCTTGGGGTGAGGCTGCCTGAGCTATGGAGACCTGCAGTACAGAGGGGACTGCTGGAATATAACTAAAATCTATGCATGAGACCCAAATATCAGAGAAAAATCACATTTTCCCCACTTAAATAGTAAACTTTGCTAGTTCTCTTATTACTTGAGTAAAGCATGTTCTTTCTTTCTTATTTTTGGGGGGGTCAGAACTGGTGATGCTTAGGGGTTACTCCTGGCTCTGCACTCAGGAATTACTCCTGGCAGTGCTTGAGGGATCATATGGGATACCGGGGATCTAACTTGGGTTAGCCACATGCAAGGCAAATGCTTTCCCCGCTGTACTATTGCTCCAGCCCCCACGCATGTTTATAGGAGGAATTTAGTGGTGAGAGTGCGTTTATGTACAAAGCAGTTTATTTAATTGGATGACTCAAATAAGTCCCATAAAGATCCCGAATATGATTGGTCTCATGAAGGGGAGGCATTACATGTAACCCTCCACGCAGGGCTGAAGTCGCCTGGGGATGCCTAGAAGCAATATTAGGCAAATTTGCCCAACGAAAGAGACATTTGGGGACAAGAAGCAGAGGATTTAGGTTCCTTCTGAGATTAGAACATTTTGAGTACTTCAAGGAAACTTTGAGATAATGTATCTCAGAGTCATAATGTTGTCAGATTTACTAACGAGCCCACATGCATGAGTATTGAACCAGCGCCATCCTAACAGATAATCCAGGCCACCAGAGCACAGTTCCTTGGTGGAGGGTGAGTAAGTTCTCTTCATGAGGGAGGGCAGGAACTGGCCTTTGTTATTAACTTCTTAAAGAAGTTTCCCTTTCCCATTCATATACTTTCAAGATCCAATCCAGATATTCTTTAACTATGAGCTAACTACACCCTTAGTCTAATTTGCACACCCAGAAGCCTTCTCTTTAGCTTTTCCACTGCTTTCTAATTGTGCAGTGTCTAGTACTCAGTCATCACATGCAGGCATTGTGCTGTCTTGGAATGGTCTCCCCCTCCTCTTTCCTGTGAACTCATCATTTACAGACACCATGTTCTATCTCTCTTTGGATTCCAGGAGCTCATCAAAATCTATTCATCATAATAGATACATAACAAAGTTTATCGCAGGAATAATGTTTTCATAAGTCATATGGCAAGTTACTGGCATAGCCAATAAAGTCAAGTCCAATGGTGATTTCACTAGGCTATCTTTCTTTTTTTTTTGTCCTTGATTGCAATGTACAAACAAATTGGGATATTTGGCCTTAGCTTGTGTTTTCTGCAGGCCCCGTTTTTGTTGGTATCCAATCTTTGCCCTTCACTAGTCCCCCTCAAACTCTTAAAAATTGGTTCTTTCTTGGAGGGAGGTTGGGGCCACACTCAGAGATGACCAGGGATTATTCCTGGATCTGGGCTCAGGAGTGACCCTGACAATGCTAAGGTGACCGTGTGTGAATCCAGGCATTGGATTGATCCATTGAACTAGGGTGGGGGTGCCATAGCTGTAAGCACTGGCAGCGGCTTTACCGCTTGTACTCTCCAGCGCTGAGTCAATTTCTCTGTCTATCTTGGTCCTATCACAGAAGCCTTTTTTTTCTTTTGGTTTCCTCTGTCTTTTGCAAAATTTTCACAGCTCTTTGTATGTTTCAGTTCATCATTCATTAGGGCTTGTATCCTCTGAAATCGTCCTGTTTCAGAGCAGGCTTCTCAGTTCTATCAGTCTGTGTTAATTTCTATTTCTTCATAATATTTAACTTATTTTGGACATTATGAGAAACAATTTTTAAATGTTCTTATTTGTATATACCCCTAATATACAAACTCTTCAAGGGTTTGGGCCTTATTTTTCTATCTCCAGCATGAGCACCAAGAGTATTTGCAAATGTGTGGTTTATAGTAGCTGGCAGGTGAATATTTGTTGAATGCTCAGTGAACTTTTCTGCTCTTGTCTAGATCTGAGCACAGAGCATTATCTTCATTGTGTTTGCACTGGTGTGTGAATAAAGCCACTTTATTTTAAGATACAGCTTTTACATTTTTATTATTTTTATTATTTTTATTATTTTCATTTTTAATTTTATTTCAATACTTGTGACTGGGTTTGATGTGTGTGAACCCTTCAACATACTAAGACACCTATAATTGACAATCTGCTCTGTAGTTGAATGATCATTTTTGTTTCACTTACTCTCTGTATTTGTAATGGTTATTCTGAATCCATGAACCATGTGATCGGACCCAGTGGCATGATCAAGAATAAAAAAAAAGCTCCAGGTCTCTAATAATGTCTGTTTGCTGTTTGGGGTCAAAGTTCAGATGCCTTTGATTGTAAAATCAAGAAAAGAAAAATAGGAATTTCAATACCTGCCTTTAAAAACTCTATTAAGGGACTGGTTCAATAGAACAAGTTAAGGTATTTGCTTTGCATGTTACTGACAACTCTGGCACCCCACATGATCCCCTGAGCTTGACCAGGAGTGATCTCTGAGCCCTAGTCAGAAGTAAGCCCCAAGCACAGCTGGGTGTGACCCCCAAACTAAAATAAATAATAAATAAAACAACTGGTGTCTGACCTATTCTCCTAATCAGCTTATAGGTCTAATTCAGTAGTATCTCTCAACTTGCTTCCATCTGCAAAAACCCTATTTTTAAATAAGGTCATATTTAACGGTGCTGGGTAAAAGACTTGAAGATATCTTTTTGAGGTACACCAGTGAACCTTCAATGGCTGTCATTGTTTCCTTTCGGAAAATAATAAAGGTCAAAATCTTGTACCAACCGAGGATTGGAATCTATTTGCTCTTTTCAGTCATCTTAGGAAGTATTACAAAATGTTCTGTCTGTCTGTTGGAAAGTATTGGGGACCACTTGTGGGTTTGCAGTAGTAGACAGAGAGCAAGCGTCAATATCCCGCCTCCGGAAAGGAAGGAACACATTTATATGGACAGAACTCGCCCTACAATCAAACCAAAAATGGCTATCTCTACTACAATACGTTTCCCAGTTACTGTAGCCTGTAAGAGAGTCAGATTATTTCTGTGTTTGAGATCCAATGACTTCAGTTGCGCCAAAGGAAAACGTCTTTTGTAGTGAGGTGACATTCTAGCAAATATTACTGGCTGTTTTGCTTTTTGAATCCAGCTAGGCATTTGTTTAAGGTAAACCTTATTTGTAAGGTGAAAAATGGGGATGTCTCACCCCAGGATGCTTTTCACTGGGGCAGGAAATCAAATCAAAAGTCAAGCACATTCCTTCTGGAAAGTCTGTTAGAGGAAGGAAATTCCCCCAGAGATTTTTAATCCTTCTGTACAGACAGTATTTTGAGTGTCATTCAAACACAACAAAACCAAAAAGTCAAAAAAGAGAAAAAAAAAATTCTCCCCAAACCAAACTACTAAATTCCCTGTAGGGTACTTAAGACACACTGGGGAAAAATAGATAATGTAGCATTCATTATGATGCAAAATACCCTTGTCATGCTACAAGATGTAATAGCCATTGTCCTAATGGAGAAAGAAGAGTCACACCAAGAAATAGCAGGAATGTTCAGAGTTTGGGGCTTATTAGAAGAAATTAGCAGTGACAGGGAACAATTTAGTGGAAGTGCCTGCCAACTGGACCAGCCCAAAGAAAACATTTGATGGAGTGGGGAAATAGGGTTTTTCTTTTTCTGAAAGAAAGTCTTCTCTTGCTTATTTCAGCAACTCAGGACCCGGGCAGTTTGCTGCTGGCTCTCCTGTTGATAGTGAGTGACTCCTGCCTTTGAATTCATGACTTACACTGAAGGAATGAAAATAGAACTTCAGTGGGCATCTTAGCAGAATAACCTTTGGTGAGGTTATGTAGTAAGGAAATTTGAGAAGCCATTAAAGCTGACATTCTTACCCCAAGGAAATAGGTTCTACTTGTTGGTTCAGATGGTTACTACACAGTATTTATTTATTTATTTGCTTTTTTTTGGGGGGTCACATCCAGCAATGCTAAGGGGGTTACTCCTGGCTCTGCATTCAGGAATTACTCCTGGCATTGCTCAGAGGACCATATGGGATGCCAGGGATAGAACCCAGGTCGGCCACATGCAAGGCAAACACCCTACACGCTTTGTTATCTCTCTGGCTCCCAATAAACAGTATTAATGGGATGAAGTGCTTGAGTTTATTTCCACCATCGAGCTCATCAGAATGCTTGGATTTGGTCACTGGCTCTATGCTGTGTTCTGCATATTCTGGTATTTTGGGTATTCTGGTGCTGCCTAAATCAGGGGCATCAGGTGCTTGTAGGGAGTTTCAGAGCATAGCTAGATGGGACAGTCCATGACAAAATCAAAGATCTGGAATTCGCTGATTCCATAAACTCTAATTAGCTGTATGCTGCTGTGTGAACACAGGTAGCATAAACTCTAATTGGCTGTATTTGTGTGAACACAGGTAGTACATTTTAAATAGTTTCCACTATTTAAAATGTACCCATAAATTTTGGAGTATATTTCACAGAAACTCTTGATAAATAAAAGCTTTCTAGTATTTAATTTTGATTCAGGATTTAAGCATCCCATATGAAAAATCACCATTCAGTCAGTTCCAGATGTTGGTCCGTGTTGGGTGTGTGCAGTGAGGAAGGTCTTAGGAGTAAACAGTGGGTTGCCCTTGAAGACTTGCTGTATTCCTTGTGCTGTATTCCTGTATTAAGAGAGTTGTGGGAGAGGTGGGGAAGGGAAGCCTGGAGGAAGAGCATAGTGGACTGAGCATGCTCAGCTCACCAAGTATCTTCAGACTTTGCTCTATATCCTGGCTGGGTACCTGACTGGGTACCTGATTGGTTGCCTGACTGGTTACCTGTCGGGTACCTTACTGGTTGCCTGACTGGTTACCTGACTGGGTACCTGATTGCATACCTGACTGGGTGCCGGCCTTGTTATCTGACTGGGTACCTGACTGGGTGCCTTTCTGGTTACCCCAGGAATCACTTGTTGAACTTACCAGTCCTCATAGCAGTGGGCTACACCTCTTTACAGTATTGGGCGGGGTAGGATCAGGGGGAAGGCTGAGGTCTTATAGCCCATTTCAGTCCACAGTCCTAAAGGAGTGGAGTCTGACATTATCCCCACCTGGAACTGGCATAGCCAGAATCAAACTATCTGAGCAGATTAGCCAGTGAGGTCTGTGTCTCGAGAGATTGGTTGGTGAATTGAAGCAGACGTTGCAGGAGCCTCATAGCAGTGTGGTGAGGGACCATGGCCCTATGTGGAAAGGGCTAGCAACAGTCCAGAAAGTGACACAGAGGAGCACTGCCTGTTGTAGGATGAAGCCCAAATGTCTCTGTAGTGTATGACTGGTACTGCACTGAAGAAGAGGATAACAGGAGAACCTACTAATGGATGGATGTGATTGTGACAGGGAGTTTCTAGCTTGACTCACTGGATAAATGCTCATTGCTTCAATCAATGTGGGAACTACACATGAATTATACATGGATCCTGCCCCAGTTGGAAAAAATAAGTTTATTGTGTCTCAATGACTATTTTCCTAGGATTCAGACACTTAAAACTTTATTCACACTATCTTGACTGTAAAAAAAAAGCAGGCATTCAGATATAATGGTGTGCCTTGTGAAAAAGAGATTTTTAATCTTCAAAAATATTGAGTTAGGGGCCGGAGCGATAGCCCAGCAGGTAGGACGTTTGCCTTGCACGCCGGCCGGCCTGTGCCGGCCTGGGTTCGATCCCCAGCATCCCATATGGTCCCCTGAGCACCGCCAGGGAGTAATTCCTGAGCAAAAGAGCCAGGAGTAACCCCCTGAGCACCGCCGGTGTGACCTAAAAAAGCAAAAAAAAAAAAAAAGATATTGAGTTATAAAAAGAACATTTTTAGAAGTTCTCTTTTCTTGACTTTCCAACAGTCTCTCTACCCTACGTGATGGCTTTGTGTAATCTGTGACCATAATTGTTCTTTGTGATTATATTTCCATTAATATTTTAAGAGCGCTTGGTACATTGAACAGGTACAGATTAGGACTGATGTTCTATGTCTCGTGAATAGAATGTAAATTCTCTCATTTGACAACACATCTACATGCCACGAAGATCAATTGATGATTTCAGTAGGTGGCTGCCTCCATTGCAATGTCAATAACAAAGTTAGTGCCCCTGACTGAGCCCTTCAATATAATTGACATCTGTTTTGAAATCTGGTAGAATGAACCTTCCTTTTCTATTTACATTTGTATTGAAATAATCAAAGAGATATTGAAAACAAGCCATATATCAATGCTTCAAATAGTCTCTTTGGACATAGATTTCACTGGGAGGGTAGCAAATGGTTAATGAGGATTATTTTACATCTTCCACGTGGAAGAAAGGATCATCTCCCTTCTCACCTCCAATGTGTTGTTGACTAACAGGCACATCTGGTGTTTATTATTACATAAAATAAAAGGGCAGAAAATCTGTTTGCTGAGAGAGCGTTTCTGCAGCGGGTCAGAGCTAATTTAGATTTATTTCCTCAGCATTCTAACGGTGCAAATCTTCTATTTATTTGGTTGTTTTTGAAGACAAGAACAGAAGATTATTCCTGGAACATTCTCTTTACCCCAAACCTTTTGAGTTCCAAAAAATATATATATGAGGTAAAAAATGCCTGAGAAGGGAAGACTATTTAGACACAAAAGTCCCTAAATAATGACTACTGCTACTGCAGCTGATATTGCCAGACCTGAAAGCTGCTTGCATCTGACACATGTACTTTTTAGTAATTTATTCCCTGTCGACGTTTTGAAAAGCCCTGACCGATCCTATTTTTGACTTAATCTTTCCTCCATTTGAACTTGTTAAAATAGTTCTAAAAGATATTCACATTTAATTAAATTTTTTCTGTATAACATTTTAAGATATTAGGGTAGAAAACTTCTCAACTTTTGCTTCTATTTCTAAATATCTCTTACCTTGAATTTCTTCCTGGAGGCAGTTGACTCATCCTCGGTGGCCATCATCTCTCTAATCTGTATGACAAATATCCTATTCCCCACACAGGGACGTTCTGAGCACAGAAGGAGATAAGTCAGTGACAGTATTAGGAATAGAGCAGTTTCAAAGCAATATTTTTCTTCTTTTCCTTTCTCTTTACTAGTAATTTTTTGTTATTTCCTTAGAAAATCATGCAACTTTTTTCCTAGTTGCATGTCTTAAATCTGTTTTCCTTTAATGTTATTATCCTTCTCAGTTTAAAACTGTGACTGAGTTTATCTTATTTTTTTAAGTATTTTATTTTGGTTAAAAAAAAAAAAAATAAAAAAAAAATTTTTGGGTTTTGGTCTACAGTGTTTCAGCACCCGTCCTCCCCCCCCCCCCCCCCCCCCCCCCCCTCCCCCCCCCCCCCCCCGACCATCATAATGGAGGATAATTACATTTAATTGAATAATATATGGAATAATATATTAGTAAGAAACTAATAGAAAAGGGAGAAGAATGAAGGGGAGAGTTTTGCTTCAGTAATTATAATGTTATTTCATTTTTGTTTCATGTAGTTTCTGTTCCTAAAAAATAAGGTAGCAAATGTGATTAATGTAGAAATTTGGCAAAATTATAGAAAGGAAATATTTCATATTCAATTTTTTGTGTAGTGTGTAAATATCTACTGTGCTATTTTGTGATCCAGGCTGTGATTTGTTATGTGTATCTAAGTTGTTAAAAAATAATTTTTTTTAAGTTTTAGGGGCAGTGAGATAGTTTAGGGGGTGGGAGCATATGCTTTGTATGTGACAAAGGCGGATTTGATCCCTGGCACTGCATGGCTCTCCGGAAACTGCCAGGAATAACCCCTGAGCACTGAGTCAGGAGTACCTCCTAAACACTGCTGGGTGGTGTCCCCCAACCAAAGTAAAAGTTGAAAACATTTAATTTTGAGAAAACTCTACATTCACATGCCATTGTCATACAGAATTCAGAGAGCGATGTTGGACCCTTTTCCTGTCTCCCCCAGCATACGTTTTGCAGAACGCTGGTGTGAACAATCACACAAGGAAATAATGGATCACATGTTTTCATGACCTCAAGGTTCTCTCATGTCCTTCATGCTCATTACCCTTTGATTCCCATCACCCTGGGACCGCTGGAAACGGATCATCTGTTCTCCATTACTATGGTTCTGTGTTAAAAGTGATGTAAATGGAATTATAGAGTATGAGTCATCTCTTGAGACTGGCTTTTTTTTCACTCCGTATCATTTTCTGGAAGTTCCAGATCATTCCATGTGTCATGATTTTCTCCCTTTCACAGCTGAGTTGTGTTCCACAGCTGAGTTTGAATGTCCCACAGTCGTTAAACCATGGCCTGGTGTAAAGTATACAATTTTGCCCCTCGCTCGTGCATTTTGAACAAAACTGTCACAAACAGTGCTGCTTTATGTGAATTTTCCTTTCTCTGTGATGAATTCCTAAGAGTACAATTCCTGGCTTATATTATATAGTTTCATGTTGAATGGTTCACTTCTTCCTTTATGTTACATTTCTTCTGTTTGCATTTCGTTGCTTCTTGCTGGATTCCTCTCAGTACAAGGATTCTTTCTTGGGTCCTGAGTTCTTCACAGGTTTACTTGTCTTTTCTTTCCATTCATCTTCAGGCTTGGTTTATTTTATATGTAATGGATTATGCTTGTATTTCTTGGAAGGAGTGGAGAAAATATACCAGTCCCATCTTCCTAGAAATGGAAGCCTCTTGCAATTAAATTTTATAAGAATATTTTCTCAATTTTTTAGAACTTCCTCTAGATGTCTGGTAGTTTCAAACATTTTCAGTAGTTTTTGACTTCCTCTGTCTACCGCTGACCGCCACCATTCTGCATGGAAAAGTCCATTTGAAGTTAATTCAGTGAGGCAGAAGCTGAAGTGAAATTATAGTATTTTAATTTCAGTATTTTAATTAGCCTCTGGATTCTATACTTATAAAACTATTAATTATTAGTTGATGCTGTTAAAGAGAATGGCACTACAAACAATAACATAGGTTATTGCCTGCTAGGTAATGATTAAATACATTTTGCATTGAAATGTCATTAAAGTTGTTTTCAAGGGACAGGTAATTTAATATTGACAGAACCTTAAATAAATCGAAATGGCATAAATCAGAGTAATGAGGTTCATGAAACTGTTAATATTAATGGGAAAACCTTTGGGAAAGCATGGTGAAAAAAAATCAAAGAGCTAGGAATCCTAGATCTAAATGAGACTTGTTAATGATGAAAAAAGGGGCATTTTAAGATCTCAGTCACTTTTCAAGCCAGGCTATTCGAAACTGAAGTCTGTGACTTCATATCAACAATTTATATCAATAATTAGATTTTGGAATGCCAAATTCTTTGAGGGAAGGAAGGTTGAAATTTGTCAAGGACATAAGAAAATATATTGGTTTTGGGTTTTCATATAAAAAACGAAGACAGCACACAATAATTTCTGAAATAAATGTATGTTTGTTATCAAAGAACAGGCCATCAATATTCATTAATAATAAGTATATGTATGTTATGCACACATGTATGTAAATATATGACGATATGTCAACACTCCCTTATGCACATCTCTGTTGCTATGCTGAAGGGTTTGTAAAGCAATTTATTGATTAACCCCCAATTTAATTACCTTTGGCAGGATGTAAATGGAATAATTCAATTTTGGGTCTTGAATACTCAAAAGAAGTAGATATAAAAATGATAAAAACATTATGTAGGCACAAGAAAAATGACATGATAAGGGTTTAAAGTGACAGTATAGAGTGTAGGGCACTCACCTTGTGTGTGGCTCCCCCAGGTTTGATCCCAGGCACCCAATTTGCTTCCCAGGAGCCTGCCATGAGTGATCTCCAAGTGAAGAGTCAGGAGTAAGCCCTGAGCACTACCTGGTGTGGTCCAAAAAACAAAGCAAAGAAACAAACAAGAAAGACCCCAATACAACCTCAAAAAGCCAAAACATGACAACAAGCAAAGAGAAAACTGGCGTGATGGAACATGTACAGTGGGCTCAGAGGTGGGCGTGGAGTCCTTCTAGTCCTGATGCTGTCGTGTGTGGTGGGAGAATGGCGCTCTCTCGACTGGTGAAAATGGAACAGAAAACCAAGCATTGCTTTTGTTCTTATTGTTTGAGTTCTCACTTTCTTGAATGTCTATAAAAAGGTATCAGATTTGTGAAGCCATTAGGTATTTCAGAAAGTATCTTTGAAAAAAAGAAAAGAATTAAATTTAGGTCAGCAGATTCTATATAGATTAAGGGGCCCGTGGACTAGTCAATTTAAATTTAACTTTCCACAGTACTTTTATGTATTTTCCTTGTTCCAGATATACATACATACAGAGAAACTATTACAAATACAAATGAGGCTGATGATGAACCTAGTTCTTTTTGTCTACACGGTCTTCCTTAGGCCCTTTTGGATCTTGTCATGGTCTGTTCAGGAAAGTGCTCTGCAAGGACAGAGAACAAACAAGCAGAAATCTGGGGTCTTGGGGCCGGAGCCATAGTTCAGCAGGGAGGCCATTTGCCTTGCATGCAGTAGACCTAGGCTTGACCTGGCATCCCGTAGGGTGCCCTGAGCATTGTCAGGAGTAATTCCTGAGTGCAGAGCCAGGAGTAACTCCCTGAGCATTGCAGGGTGTGACCAGCCCCCAAAAGAATCTGGGGCCTTGCTGTTAGCATTTAGTGGAGAGAATAATGTGTGCCCCTGGCTCAGTCGTTGGGCTTCTCTTCACTCAGAAAAGGGAGGGGAGGTAGATTCTCTTGAAATCTTAGTATGTACTTGATTTGTTTTCTCTTTTGGCAGAATCAGTCTTCAGTAAAAGCGTTTTGTTGAATGCTGTCGCAAATGATGTGTTCAGATCTGATCAAACATTTGCTCAAATATGTTGGGGGGTCTTTGCTTATTTGTTATTGAATGTGAGATAGAGTCACAAGGTTGTTCATGATCCGGTTCAGTCATACAGTGTTCCAATATTCATTCCTTCACTACTTAATTTCCCATCACCAACATCCCATTCCCCCTCCTGCCAACTGCCCCATCCTGCCTCTATGGAAGGCACCTCTCTCTCTCTCTCTTTCTGTATCTCTCTTTCTCTCTGTCTCTGTTTCTGTCTCTCTGTCTTTGTCTGTCTCTGTCTCTCTATCTCTCTCTCCACCTCCTCCCCAACTTTGTGCTTTGTAATATAGGTACTGAGAGGTTATCATGTATATTCCTTAACCTACTTTCCTCACTCAGTTCTTGTTGGGTCTTATATGTGTTGCAGTGGTTAGTGGCAGTGGGGACCTGCAGCATGGTGTCGGACATGTGGCTCTAACAGCTAGGTGAGAATGAAAGGAAGCATTCTCACCAGAATAACTGTAGACGTTCTAAGATGAAAATGGTTTGCTTCTGTTATTTGTAGTGTTAAGAAGCAAACCATGACTATTGACATTTTGGTCTTAGAATAAAATGTTGCTGTCCACATTCTTGCGTATTTTTGTCAAGAATGGATAAGGGCACACTCTAATAAGGAGACAGGAAATGGAAGAAGTGGCTCAGACATGAGTCATTTAAGCTACAATTTCATCTACCAACATTATTTTATAAAGAACATACAAAATTTATTCCTTTTCTTCTCTGTATCCTGTCCAAAGATCACTAGAACTCCATAGGTCCAGGGCAGTCATGCAGGTGAACCAAGGCCAGACTTGCCTTAGTGAATCTTCTCTGATCAGGAAAGGATCCAAGGGAGGGAAGTTACCACACTGTTGATGTTACGAAAAGTTTCTCTGACATGGTTACAAGGGGTCAGTGAACTGAGGTACAGGAGAAATGGGGAATATACACATTTGCTTCTGATATTTTTTGGGGGTCATACCAGTGATGCTTAGGGGTTACTCCTGAATCTACACTCAGGAATTACTCCTGGCAGTGCTCAGGGGACCATATGGGATGTCGGGGATGGAACCCAGGTCAGTTGTGTGCAAGGCAAATGCCCTCCCTGCTGTGTTATTACTCCAGCTCCTTGTTTCTAATTTTTATTTATTTTTTTCTCCTGCCTAATCCTCTCCCATGCAGCCGGAGATGGTGGGCGCTGCAGTGGGGAGAACTTAGAGCAGAGCCTGGGACTCTAGTTCCTGACATGTGAAATCTAAAATCTGAAGTGCATAAGAAAAAAATGTTGAAGGATAAGACACATTTAATGCATCTCCCACCATCCCCCTTTCTAGAACAGATAAATTTTTCCTGGATTTTGGGAGGGCATCTGTAGAGGAAGCCGAATCCAGAGTGATGCTCTTGTCTCTCTTCTTCATCACTTAAAGTAAGTCTAGGTTCATAGGGCTGGTAAGTGGACAGGGTTGAACTTTGGAGCAAACCACATTTGCTTGGATTAGAAGCGAAAAATAGTTTAACTAGGGCTGGAGCAATAGTCCAGTGGGTAGGGCGTTTGCTTGCCCGTGGCTGACCCAGGTTTGATCCCCGGCATCCTATATGGTCCCCTGAGTACCGCCAGGAGTAATTCCTGAGTGCAGAGTCAGGAGTAACCCCTGAGCATTGCCAGGTGTGACCCAAAAAAGAAGAAAAAATAAATCAATAAATAAATTAACTATATAGTGTTGGTGACACGCTCTACTGAGCTCTAGGCTCAGGCTACATTTAGCTTATGTGAAGAGCTACTTCTTGCCTTTAGGGAATCTCTGGAGCAGACACAATAGGAGCTTGGGCAGAATTGGATTGATCTCATAATTTTAAATGGCAATAATATCCTTATTATGCATCTTGCTTGCTCCAGTTCAATACTCTTCCCTACTCCCATGGGTCCCCACGAGGGACAGGCATGTAAATATTCCAAGAGTGCTTGACCATTGGATCAACCATAATGTAATCAATTCTCCTAGTTCAAAGAGACATGCCAGTGCACCTCCAGGCAAACTGACGTGTCTCTAATTCTAAAGGTAATGCCAAAGTGAATTATTCTGATGAATTTTGGACCTTAGTGGGATCCAGAGTCTGGGATCAGCTTGCTATATATTCATAGTAAGAAGTATTAATGCTATTGTCTGCAAATTACATTCTGAACTGCTTTCTGGTTCAGAGATGTGGTCCCTCCCCACTTTGCTAGGGAAGGAGTCAGCTCTGGCATTTAGGAATTTTTTTTTTAGAAAACCCCAAACATTTTGAAACTAAATAACATAGTGTGAACAACCATGGGATCAAAAAGGACATCAAAGGAAAAAATAATATACCTGAAAATGAGCAAGAATGAATACATGTGCTATTCAATCCAAAGGGCAACAACAAAAAGCAGTACTAAGGGAATACAAAGCAATACATACTTTCATCAAGAAACAAGAAAAGCTCAAATTAATAAACCATAGAACAAGTATAACAAATAGAATACAAAGTTAATAGAAAAAATGACAAAAATTAGAGTGCAAATAAGTGATATAGAAATCAGGAAAAAAGGGGCCAGAACAATGAGTCCAGCAGTTAGGGCGTTTGCCTTGCAGGGCCAACCTGGGTTTGATCCCCGGCATCCCATATGGTCTCATGAATACCGCCAGGAGTAATTCCTGAGTGCAGAGCCAGGAGTAACCCCTGAGCATTTCTGGGTATGACCCATAAAAGCAAAAAAAAAAAAATAAGCAAAAATATTTATGAAGCAAAGAGATTTTTTGCTTCTGTTATTTGTACTATTAAGGAGTAAACCCTGACTATTGACATTTTGGTCTTAGAAGAAAATGTTGCTGTCCACATTCTTGTGTACTTATGTAAGAATGGATAAGGGCACACTCTAATAATTACAGTAGTAAAGGGATGAATATTGGGACACTGACAGGGCTCAGGAGTTACACTTGGCTATGTGCTCAGTGATCACTTCTGGCAGGCTCAGGGCACCAAGTGTATAGCTACTGCTGTATAATCACTTCAGCCCCACAAAGAGTTATGAAAAATAAACAGTATTGATAAACTTAGGTCAGTGTTTATGGCCTTTGGTTAGGCAATGTAAAAGCCACTTTCCAGATTTTATCTACATCAAGAGAACATCTAGACTCCTCTCAAGAGTGGCAGAAATACAGCTTGTCAGTTGTTAGCTAGTTTACCACTAGTCCTAATTGTAGGAAGATACAGCTCCCCATGTCTTGACCTGATTTTGTGGGCAAAACTTTCCCTAGGCACTTACTGCATATCTCTTTCTGATTTCGTTCAGCACAGACAGTTACAAGACTAGAACAACTTGCCTTTTAAGTTATTCAGAGTGATTAACAGAGCATTGCATTCCAGGATTTTCTCTCAAATTATAAAAGACAGGCAGGGAGTGTGTTTTAGCAGGTGGCTTAGGCTGAGATTGATAGTTTTTTTTTTTTTTGGCTCTTTTTATTATTCCACCATTAGATACACCGTTAGATACACAATTACAAGATGTTCATGTTTGAGTTCTGGTTCTACAGTGTTCCAACACCCATCCCTCCACCCGCGCCCATTACTCACCACCAATGTCCCCACTTCCCTCCCCTTTCCCCCAGCCTGCCTCCATGGCAGGTTCTTTATCTTCTTTCTCTCTCCTCTCTCTCTCTCCTTCTCACTTACCTTTCTTACACATTGTGGATTGTAATATATTCTAGGATATGATTGGTTCCATTAGTTTGATGTACCACGCGGCCACTTGCAGCCACATGACTCAGGAAGAGCTGGCTGGCAGTTCTCCCGTCTGAGTCTCTGTTTGATGGCTGATAGCCCTGAGGCAGTTCATGGGTGGGGCCAACGGGCCTCTGGGACGAGTCAGAGAGGGGAAGTGGGGCCCCAGCTCCATCTCTCGAATGCCCGGTGACTTCTGCCTCTGAGAGCCGCCTACCTGGGCTTGAACTTAGTTACTCTATTAAGCTGGTCTTGATCAGTGTCTCTCTTGGGTGGGTTTTGATGAGCAATGGTGTCCGGACCATGAAAATTGCGGCTATTATGGTGAGTGAGTCTCATTCGGCTGCTTCCGGAGGCCCTACAGAGGTGATGGGCTCACTCCCAAAACCCATCTTGCCTCCTGGGGGCCTCATGGTCAGCTGAGCTAGGGAAGAGCCTACTGGCAGCTCTCCCCCACCCCCCCATCTTGCATTTGGGAATCTTGAGTCAAAGGGCCCACCCAAGATCTGCATTTCAATGTAGTTATTTACCTGGTTCCTTTCTAGATAGCCCAGCCCATGAAGGGCTGGGCTGGAAGTTTTTGGTGGACTTCTCTATAAAATAAGTTAGGAGAAAGGAGAAAGGGCTTTTTGGCCATTTTGACTCCTCTTGGCCCACTGCCTCTGCTCTCCCTTCGCTCCATTTTCTGTCTTCTTGGGCCTTAGCGTTTAGGCCATTTGGCCTAGGATCTACCCTATATTGGCCTAGTATTCTACACCTATACGTGGCAAGGGCCCAGTTAGGAACCTAAAGTCTGAGGGTTTTCCCTATTGTTGAATTGTATACCAGAACCTGTGTGAGTAAAGCCTTCTGAAACTTCGCTGGATTTGCTAGTCTTTCTCTGTCCACTGACTGCCAATCCCCTGGGTCAGAAAGGGATCCCTGACCCTGCTTCCAGGTTTTGTTGGGAACCCAGTGCTCTTTGACAATATAGGAAGTATAGTTGTTTATCTTTATGTTACAGGCAAGGAAGCATAACCTAAAAGGAGTAGAAACTTCTTGCCTGAGAAAATGAAGTTTTTTTTTTTCCTTTTGGGTCACACCTGGCGGTGCTCTGGTTAGTCCTGGCTCTGCACTCAGGGAATTACGCCTGGCGGTGCTCGGGGACCATATGGGATGCCGGGGATCGAACCTGGGCTGGTACAGGCCCGCCGTGTGCAAGGCAAATGCCCTACCGCTGGGCTATTGCTCCGGCCCCAGAAAATGAAGATTTTGAGGGACAAAATGCCCCAGCTCTTAGCCTTCCTTTTCCTGAGGATGACTTAAGTTAAAGAAGCACTCTAGAATCTGACAGAATTGAGGGTGACTCGTGGTGCGGCACCTCCCTTTTCAGACCCTGCCTTGGCTCCCTGCTGCCACTACACACAGCCCCTTCCAACAATGCTAGGGGTCACCTTGCCACTCTCAAGTCCCTTAGTCCAGTTCTACCGAAGTATAATTTACAGGAAATAACAACTGTACATTGGGAGGAGCCAGTCTTCTCTTTCTTTTGAAAAATCTTTTTTTCTTCCTTTTTTGTTCCTGGATTGTGGCCATCTCACGCTTGGTTGTGAGCCTCACTCAGGGTTTTCACACATCTGCTTTTGGAGCTTTCACACATGGTTATTGATGGTTCATTAGCATTTTCCCTCTTACCGTGTGTGGCACCAGCCTACCCAAATGCAGAACTGGTGGACATGGTGCAGGGTCAGGGGGTCAAGTTTCAGGTCTCCACCTTGAGACTTGAAACAAAACGCTACTGAGTGCTAAACTGACCTAAATGCTACCTTTAGGTCCCTGTCATCCACTTCTTTTTTAGAAAATTAAAATTTAGTAAATACGGTTATGCAACCACAGCCAGTTCTATTTTCCTAACCTTCCATTCTAAAGAGATCCCTCCACACCCATTTGTGGAAAATCTCCAAGACCTTAGTATCCATTGTTTTCCTTTCTGTCTTTAGAGATTTTCCTTTTCTAGAAATTTTACAGAAATTGATTTATGTAATACTGGCATCATAAAACAGGTTAGTGCTTAGGTAAGGCACTTGCCTTGCATGCCACTGACCCTGGTTTAATCCGCAGCACCACATATGGTTGCCCAGCACTGGAGTGATTGCTGAGCCAGGAGTTAGTCCCAAATATGCTGGTCCTGGCCCCAAAACAAGACCCACAAAAATAAATATGGAGAGAAGGAAGGTGTGAGAGAAGAGCTAAGGTTTGTCATCAGTACACTTACCAAGGGAAGAAGATAGAGGAGGCCAGAGGGGTGGAGGATAAAGCGTTCTGGCAAGGTACCATTGACAAAGCAGGATGCCATCCTGGATGTCTTGGAAGGAAATAAATGAGGTGATGTACTTTGCAGTTTATCAGGGAGCAGGAAGCAAATTGTTCAGGGCATCACAGTAAGTAATGGCACTTGATTGCTCCCAGAGTCTGCTTCTTTCCATGACATTATGCAAGCTTCATGAATTCAATCTTTCTCTTTTTATTGAGGGGTTAGCTATTGGGTCATGTAGCCTCTTAGCACAGAGGCCCTATAGAATTAGGTTATCTCATTCGCTTGCATTCTTCTCATCATAACAGAATTTTAATACCATCTTCGCTGAAATTGCAGTGATCACGTCACACATGTGCCTCTCCTGTCCCTTGGTAGTGTTTCTATTAATAGGTAGACAGGATTTCCCAAATGTTGCCAAAGTTGGCTTCATCTCTTAGAATTCCAGATTCAGGTAAAAGATTCTGTTGCCTTCTTGCGCCCCCTAAGGAGGCAATTGGCTTGGAATGGGGCATGTCAGAAAATTTGGGAAAAGCACCAAGTCATTGTTCTCTTCTCTGCTGGCAGGCTTATTTATGACTGAATTATAAGTGGGCATTAGTGTGTTGAACAAAGACTGAAGGCAGTCTTTGATGGTACAACTGTTTTCGGTCAGAAATAGGTCATGAGATTTAGGGTTGCCTTTTCCGGCTTCCCAAGACATGACCTCAGAAACCCCAGACACTTCACAAGGTGCTTGCTGCAATAGTCTGCACAGTTTCAGGGGACTGGAGGGTTGCTGGGCTCTGCTCTAAATACACCCCACCCAAAAGAGCCTGACAGAACCACTATGGATTGCTCTGGTCTCCAGTCAGCAGATTGGGAAGTGGAACTCTTATTGTTAACAATCTAATAGAGCACTCAAAAGCCATTAAAGTGGAGAGTGGAAATAACATTCATATCATTCAGGAAAGACGTACCTTGGCCTGAAATACTCAGTTGGGAATTTCCCTTTAAAACTTGCTGCAAATGGTCTCAGTGTTGCTTGACCAGTATGATGGAATAGTGTTGATTCTCGGGCAGTTTATTTACATACCTTTTGTGGGAAGACAGAGATGCACTCCCCTGTTTGTGGGAAAACAGAGATGCACTGCCCCCTTTATTCCCCTTCTAATTTCCATAACACTACTAGCAACCTAGATTATTGATTTGTTCACAAGGAAAAACTCTAAGGCATTAATTCTTTTCTCAGAGAGAAACCATATCCTTTTGTTTATCTGAAAATAGTTTGCTATCTGGATTTGTGGAGTTATCTAAATGCAAGAAAATATTTTGACTTCTAGGTATCTTCATACATGTAAGAGATGCTTAGGATATTGCGTATAAGATCTTAAATCTCCCCAACCTCTGTAATTTATGTGCAGATGTCCCGCCACCACTCCCATCTCCCATGCTGTGTTCATAGCCTCTTGACATGTTTCTTTTTCCATGTTAAAAAGCCTCAAGAAAGGGATAGACAAAAGGGATATGTAAAAACCTAAAGAAAGGTATTGAGTATCCAACAGAGAAAAACCAGCTGCTTGATTTTCATCAGAGCATGAAAGAGTTATTAAAGAGTTTATATTGTTTTCCATCCATAGGCTTTGCAGGAAGCTTAAAATAATTACAATAGTGAGTTTTCCTTGCAAGATATGGCTTATTTGAAGAAAGCCAACACTTGAGAACTCTCTTGGGTGATAGGAAGAAGAAAGAGTTCATTTCACAAATTAAAAAAAAAACTACAATATGTCTTTATATGTTTACCATATGAAATGCAGTTTACTTGTTCGAGCAGGTGACAAGTCCTTCCCGTCCTGTTTGTTTCTGTTCTTTTTGATGTTGGCCATTCCTACTGGCATGGAATGATATTTCATTGGCATTAATTTCTCTTTCCTAGTAATCCGTGATAAACACTTTGGTTATGTACCTGCCATAGGACTTTCCAACTCTTCTTTCCATTTTTCAATGATTATTTCTTCCTGAGTTTTATGATAATTTTTAATATAACATGTAAATATAATTTTCCAAGTCAGTTTTAGAGATTTTTTGAATTGCATTTATATGCATGCACACATATACATGCCAAAAATTATTACCTAATAGTTTCTGATCTTATAGATAAGTTATTTGCTAAATGAAGGGAGATCAGTGAAGATGGATTTGACCGGAAACTATGTTAAGGTTGAATTGCCTATGAAACAGCTATTTTATGCCTTTCTAACCAGAAAACACATACAATGAATATTAGCTTAGGCTAAATTTTTATTCCTGTAGCATATTGGAAATAGATGAGCATGTTTGGTCCCTTCTAGGCAGTGAATTGGAGACTCCAGGTGGACCACTAGAATATGACTTAAGTCTATGAGATAAAAGTTTCAGAACAAGTATGAGATACATCCTTCAAAAAAATGAGATAGGGGAGATATTCTTAGATAGACAATTCTAGGGTCAGTTGTTTATTGATTTTTATGGCTCAGTATTAAAAGACAGCTCTATCTTATACTGATTTCCAGATATAAAACCAACCTTGAATTTTTGAGACAAATCCTACATGCTTGTGGAATACTGTCCTTCTTATAATCATTAAAATATGGCTTGCAAATGTTTTATCAATGCAACAAAGAAAGGAGACAAATATACCAGGGACAAATGTAGAATTGAAGTGGAACAACACATCACAGTGAGTTGGGAGAGGATCAGCTGTCTTCCCCTGAGCCTTGACAACCCTATGAGATAGTCAACATCTTTGGGAGGAGGAAGGTGGGCATCATGTGGGTCAGGTACTCAGTGGGAGGGATGGAGACGTGGTGTGGGGATGTGAAGGACAAAAGGAAGTGGGGCTGTGTTGTGTAATAGGGTATCTCTGGTTTGTTAAAATAAAAAAGAGCAAACAAGTGAATGGAGAAGCTTTCTTTTTAAAAATTTTTATTTAAAAATTTTTTTTGTTATATCACCGTGAGATATACAATTACAAAAAAGTTCACATATGGAGATGTTACTGGTGCCTACTTGAGCAAATCGATGAACAAAGGGAACACAAGTGATACAAGGGATTCAAGTGAAAGAATTTCAAGATTGAGTTTCAGTCATACAGTGTTTCAGCACCTATCTCTTCACCAGTGCACATTTACCAACACCAGTGACCCCAACTCCCTCCCTTTTTCTCCCAGTCTGCCTCTATGGCAGACACTTTTCTTCTTCTTCCTCTCTCTCTCTCTCTCTCTCTCTCTCTCTCCCTTCTCTTATGTATTGTGGCTTGCAACTCATGCATTTAGGGGTTATCATATATTTTGCTTTGGGATGCTTCTTTCTGAGTAATCCATTTTAGTTGTGGGTTCTTGGGTGTTGATATTGCAGGTGAGATCGGGTCCTGAACAAGATAGTAGAACACGCACAAAGAGGCCACTGTGAGCCACTTTGGGGAAATAGCTCTCTCTCTCTTTTCTCTCTCTCTCTTTCTCTCTCTCTGAAAAGATTATTGAAATTGGGGGAAAGTAGGGTATGAACTCTGTGTCATCCAATCAGGTAGGGCATGAGAAGAGATTAAAAGGGTGGGTGTGTGCTTAAGCCTAATCGGGTAGGGTGTGGTAAAGTGGATTAAAGCAGGATGTGTGCTTCTTTGCAGGGTGTGTGCTTAATGCATTTAGCTACATTTGGACAGCTTAAACTCCAAAGTTGTTCATTTGTCAAGTGGAGTTGATCCTAACACCTCTCACCTCAGGTTGTGAGGATCCAGTGAGAGGTGTGTAGACACAGCGTGGTTATCCCCTCAGTGGTTATCTCCTCAGTGGGCCCAAAACAAGCTGGTTGTGTTTTCATTGAGATCTATTGATTTACTGTGCATGTTTTTAGGAGACAATTTTACAGCTCTTCAGAAAGCAGGATTTTACAACACATCACTAATATTCTTCCGCTATAGACCCCTTCCAAGCCATCCTTCTCTGTTCCTCTCTGGAGAATGCATTTTAGCTGTTTTCATCGGTGTCTTTGAGATGTGCAGAGCCTTGTGCAGCTTTGGTATTTGGTAAATGTTTGGCAGGACAAATTCTCATGCTTGACAAGATTGTGAAGACAAACCTTCCAATAATAAAGTGTTATTTGAAGAGCATTTGTAGCATCGGGAACTAACCAAAAAAAATAATTTGACTTAACAAGACAAGCTAAATTTTGAGGCCAAAATGACTGAAACATTGCTTTGATTATGGAAAACTAGATGTTGCAAAAAGGATTTAGATCAGTTGAATCTTTTGTAAAATCTCATAAGAGTAAAACCAAAGTAGACGTTTTATATTTTTTTTCCTAATTATAAACTCTTCTGTAGTAAAATCTCACTCTGATACAACTGACCACTATCCATCAATACTATTTTCAGTTCTCAAGTCAATAAGCTGCATTTTTGGGGTGGGAGGAATCTCAGTCTTACTGAAATGTTACCCAGGAAGACAGGGAAAGCGCCATGCTCCTGAGCTATTGACTACAATGGAAGCTCTTTTCTGTGGCCCCCTGTGAGGCCAGTCTGAGTGCTCTGGGAAGTACCTGGGTGTTGGGGAGCTGCTGGGGTCTACAACAGTATCTGGACAGAAGTTCTCTTCTACCTCCAAGGCCACCAGGGAACAGATGAAAACAAGTTTGGCACAGTTCCAAAAGGCTTGTAATAGTATAAAAAGCTCTAGCACCACAATCCAATATAATGAAAGACCTCTAACTCTGGTCAGAACTTAGACAATATACAAGGGCCCAAATCTCCTACTAAAGAGGATTCCACCAGAGAGAGTCCACAAAGTGGATCCCACCAAAGTGGATCCCACCAGAGAGGAGTCCCACCAAAGAGGAGACAGTGCCTCAATTCAGTCCCCTTCTACATACAAAAGTAATCAAAACTTCAGGGAGAGTCCTGTCAACAAAGAGCCCTAAACAGCTTCTAGATAGTAAAAGAATGTAGAAGGATGGTGCCACATCCTACTACAGGTCCAAACAAAGGATTTTACCAAGGACTAATCCCTTCTTCAGAGATTATCTCTTATGTAAAAACTGGAGAGAGGAGGGGGACTGGTATAAATAATACATCTTAATTTCATGGGCTTCATGTAATCTAGATGGTACCCACAAGGTTCTTATTTATTATCTGCACCAGGGTGATTCTGAGTATCTTGTTCTCTGTACACTGAAAGGGTCACACTTTCCTGCTTGAGGGCAAACTAGTATGATCCTTCCTATAATCTTAAATGATAGTCTCAATGTAGCCGGGTGGTAGTTTCCTGATAAATTCTAACTGTCCCACCATGCTGGGTGCAGTGAGTATAAAGAGGAGCTGTGCCCAATCTAGATAACATAGAAGTCTTAGTAGATGTATAATAAATCAGAAGTTACTCATTCAGAGTCAAGGTGACTTCTGTAACTGCCACACCCTCCATCAGTGTTTACATGGAATAGAGATCTCATTAGTATGAACCCTGGCTTAAGAACATGTAAATAGATTAAGCCGTGAGTGGATTAAGCAAAGCTCCCAAGCTAGCTAGGCCCCTCACCCAACACCTGGGGCCTAGAGGAGCTCTAGAGATGAGGCTCATTCTTTTAAGCATGTTAGGTGCTGCTTTATTTGCATTTGGTAAGACAGGCTTTACTGTGGGTGTCAGCTTCCCAGAAGTGGGATATTACTGCCCCAATAGAGAGGAGTCTTTAATGAGCAAGATAGAAAACTGTCTGCACAGATTCTTAGCGATCGCATCATGGGAGTCCAGCAGAGATAGTTGGAGGGCCATACCTGCAGGGTCACTTGTCAATGTAAGCTCGAGCTGGTGACCTCACTCCTCCCTGCATGTGCTATTCTGTGCACCTGTCTGATCCTCATGGAGTGTCTGACCCCAGCATTTTCACTTAGTGAGTTCATATTTATCTTTAAAGTCAACTTGTATATATATTTTTAATTAATATTTTATTATACCACCATGAGATATACAATTACAACGTTGTTCATGTTTGGGGTTTTGGTCACATAGAGTTACAGCACCCCGCCCTCCACCAGTGCCCATTTCCCACCACCAGTGTCCCCAATTCCCTCCCCCTCCCATAGCCTGCCTCTATGGCATGTTCTTTATCTCTTTTCTCTCTTTCTCCCTCTCTCTATCTTCCTTCTCTTACATATTGTGGATTGCAATACATACACTTAGACTTGTATATTTTTTATCTAAAAACACTGTGATATTTACCCCTTTCTATTGGTAAAACAATATTCTGAATTGCTATTGTAGCATTTTGAGCTTGTGAAGACTTTAGCACTTTTCATTATTTATGTGTGTATAGTAATTATTCTTCTCTGTGTCTCTATCCCCTTTTCACTCTCTAATCCTTTGTGTCTGAGTACTTAGTGCAGTCTCTGAACACACTATTGATCCAATAAAAGTCTTTATCAGGAAATATATTTATATAGGTTTGTGTTGAGTAACATTATAAGTCATTATGATACTCAACTACAAGTGACTTTGGCTGGACCTATAGATAATTTTAGGCTCATGGGAGCAGACTGATTACTGGATCTGTAGATAATCAGATAATTACTGGACCTATAGATAATCAGAATAATCAAAATTATTCTGATTTTCGATGCCTTGGCAAACAAGACAGTGAGGGAGGGGTAAGGTGCTCTCCAGTATGGTTCCAGGTTGAAGTAAAAAATACAAACACCCGACAATACACAGGTAAGTGCCCATCACGAGAATTAGCCTGTCAAAATGTTGCCATGCTTGAGACTCCCCATGGCACCTGTATAATCAAGCTCTTCCCTGGGACCACATCAGTCTACTGAGGCAATGACGGTGTGTCCTACCAAACAATAACTGTCTCCATTCAAGACCCATGTTCCAAGCACCTGACCCAGACTATATTTTCATCTGCTTCCTTTCTCTCCTACTTTGTTGCTTTATTCTCTTTATTGTATGTTTATTCAGCATTTATAGCTACACATATCAACATACCTTATGTACATCACTTGATCACTTGACATCCCGTTATTCATCGATTTGCTTGAGCGGGCACCAGTAATATTTCCATTTGACCCTATCATGTGTCAGTGTAGCCCAATGGCATCTGGTTGCTTCAGGTATACAAAGAGCCTCAAACTGTTTGTTCAGGGTCTTGACGAAGAAGTCTGACCATCTTGTAGGTGGGCAGCCACGTGATCTTTTGACATCCTGTGGGATCCAGTTGGTAATGGCTCTAGTCCAGTGGTTGTCTCCAAATCGCATTACATGTCCAGCCCATCTGATTTTCGATGCCTTGGCAAACCAAACAGTGTCCCTGACTCTGGAACAGCGATGGAGGTTGGAGCTCGGATTCCTTCTTTCACTTGAGTGAGGTGTGATATTTCAAGCATAGCTCTTTCATGATATTCCAAACATAGCTCTTTTATATGTACATAAGGCAATTCCTTACATAACGAATTGCCTTATGTACATCACTATCACTATCACTAGCCTCCCGTTGATCATCTATTTGCTAGAGCGGGCACCAGTAATATCTCCATATGTCCTGTTTCATGCTAGTAGAGCCCAAGGGCATCTATTCACTCCAGGAACATAAAGAGCCTCAAACCATTATATTCGGTCATGGGAATGAACTAATATAATTGTTACTGATATTTGGCATATCAAACAAACAGGGCAGCTTGCCAGGCTTTCCATGCAGGTGGCATACCCTCATATTCACCTCTAAATATAGCATTTATAGATGAACCGCGGCTGCAAGCGGCTGCGCAAGACGGGCTGTGATAGGCTGTCGCTGGGTGGAGTTCTGAAGAGAGGGAAGTCTGGATGTGGAAAATGGCGGCCCGATGGAGTGGGGGTCATCTGGCTTGTTGTGTGGCTCTGCTGGGGTGGCGGGCCAGGACTAGAACCCACCATCCCTCCCGGGTGCCTCGTGGAGTGGCTGGGCACAGGGAGAGCAAGTAGCAACTCTGCCCCATGTCTGTAAGTCTCTGGTTCAGCATACCTGGGCCGTATTGAAAAAAAGAAACTGTTGCAGGGTGGAACTCGATGAGTTCCTGCCTTATGTACATATAAATATCATATATCATATACATATAAATATCATATAACTGCTGCAGGGTGGAACTCGGTGAGTTCTTGCCTTATGTACATATAAATATCAAATCTGTTATTTCTCACCTCACATCAATGAGACTGGCACACATTGAAAATGAGGCTCATGGGAGCAGACGATTAAACCTTTTTTTTTATTTTGGAAAACAACTTGGACACTTCTTAAAAAACTAGAAATCGAACTTTTGCATGACCCAACAGTCCCGCTTCTGGACATGTACCTCAAGGGCCCAAACAATGTGTTCAGAAGACTGTTTGCACTCCTGTGTTACCTGCAACATTCTTCAAAATAGACAAAATCTGGGAGCAACCCAAATTTCCAATAACAGATGATAGGGTATGAAACTATGGTCCCTGTACACAAAGGAATACTACTTAGCTCTAAAAAATGATAAAATCATACAGTCTACCTTACAAGGATAGACTGAAGGGTAATATGGTGCCTTACAAGGATAGACTGAAGGGTAATATGGTGAATGAAGTCAGCCAGAAAGACAGATACAGAATGATCTCTCTCATATGTGGGATATAAAGATTCATAGTAAGAGAATCAGGTATGACCGAAAGTACAGAACCTAAAGACTGGTCTGCAGAATGGAGAACACCTGATTTTATAAAAAAACTATTTAAACACTATATTTACGGGGTTGTTCACAGTACCGTTGGTTTGGGTATTCAATATTACAACACCAGATCCACCACCAATGTGCCTTTACTGCCACCAAAGACCCTAGTTTTCCACCCACCCTCCATGCCTGCAGGCACTAATTAATTGATGTTATATTGCTTATTACAAATATATCTCATAATGGTGTGGCTAAAGTCAATGACCATTTTACTGAGCTGTTATGTGAAAATTGGACCATCTGTGTTATTACTTTCACTTATTTAAACTTAGTGGGCTTCTGCTCAATTTTTTTAAGTTGTTTGTCTTAATTTCTTATAGATAATCAATATTCAACCCAAATCCCACCAACTAATGCAACTTACAACCACCATTATTTCCAATTTTTCCAACCATCACTTAAGCCTGTCTCTATAGCAGACCCTCAATAACTTATTTTATATTTCTTGTTGTAGCTAATTCACTAAAAATGATCTAGAAATTTTTTTAGAAGAAAGTTAGTGAAGATTGTTCAATCTCACCATAGAGTCATTGAGCCATTAATCCCTTGTATAAGAAATTACTGATATGGGGAGCAATAGCCCAGCGGGTAGGGCCTTTGCCTTGCACGTGGCCAGCCTGTGCAGGCCTGGGTTTGATCTCCGGCATCCCATATGGTCGCCCAAGTGCCGCCAGGAGGAATTTCTGAGTGCAGAGCCAGGAGAAACCCCTGAGCATTGCCGGGTGTGACCCAAAAAAGCAAAAAAAAAATTACTGATATGTTATAACAGGACAGGCATTGTGAGTGTGTATTTTGTATTTGGTTGCCTTATACTTTCCATCCATTAAATGTGGTGTGCTACTTGGTATATCAGAAGTTGTGGGTGCACACTCCAGGAGTTCCCAATTTTTAAATGGCTAATAAAGTTGGAGTTAAATTTATAACTGAGTGGTGCCTTTGGGGCATGGGTGCGACCACCTAGCCTTCCAGAAGAACAGGGAGATGTGGGGAGGGAGCCCATCCCTAACTCTGTGACAGTCTCAAAACTTGCATACCTAAGTTTTTCAATGGATTAATTTCTGGGTGGGGCTCATCCCAACAGTAGAGTTTGGCCTTGAACACGGTAGCTGTTGGCACACCTGATTTTTATCTAGCAAATGTAGGCATAACATATTTTTTAAAAACCTAATCTAAAAGTAACACTTTTTATTTTGTGATTTTGGGGGCCACACTCAGCTGTGTTCAGAGCTTACTTCTGGCTCTGTGCTCAGAGTTGAATCCTAGCGGGGGTTCAGGTGAGACCATATGTAGAGCTGCGATTCATCCTGGGCATGTGTAAGCATGACCTTACCTGCAGCACTGTCTCGTCAGCCTGTGACACTGTTTTTAATAAGAGAAGCAGACCTTTTGGGAACTGCCTAGTGTATTTAATACTTACCACTTTTTGGTTTTTAGTTTTTTGTTTGGTTTTGTGTGGGGCCCACACCCTACTGTGCTCAGGCTTACTCCTCACTCTGTACTCAGGGATCACTCCTGGCAGAGCTCTGGTTACTGACCATATGTGGTGCCAGGGACCATGCAAGACCAATCTTTCCTTGCTGTCCTCTTTCTTCCCCAGCCACATTGAAAGGCTGCTTTGAATGTTTCTGGTTTCTGCTATATGGATTTTTCTTTGCTTTATTAGGGTTCTCTTATGTTCTGCACCTCCTAATACAAGAAACTTTCCATTTCATAACAGGCATCATTCCCTGGTACTTCTATATTATGCCTTAGTACACACACACAAACACACACACATGTACACAGACACACACACTATGTTTTAACTCACTTTTCATT
This sequence comes from Cryptotis parvus, assembly GCA_021461705.1. Taxonomy (NCBI): domain Eukaryota; kingdom Metazoa; phylum Chordata; class Mammalia; order Eulipotyphla; family Soricidae; genus Cryptotis; species Cryptotis parvus. Next base: position 3,851 of record JAJIBD010004770.1, on the reverse strand, counting down.
GACTTGTTATTGATTTATGATAGTATGTATCTTTATTTTGGTCTTTTTGAGGTCACACCTGGCGGTTGCTCAGGAATTACTTTGCACTCAGGAATTACTCCCTTGCTATGCTTAGGGGACCATATGATTTGCTGGGAGTTGAACCTGGGTCAGCTGCATGCAAAACAAATGCCCTCCCCATTATCTTATTGCTCCGGCCCCACACTAGTATGGATTTTCAAGGTCTTAGCATCACTATATATAAATTACTGCCACCACATTTACCACCAAAGTTCCAGTCCCTCTCTGGCTCCCCCAAGACCTCTCTGCTCGTTCCCACCATTCTCTACCTGGCTCTCCGCAATCCACCAGAGCTTGAAGAGCTTTTGCAGAGTCCTTCACCTGCAAGAGTCTGTCTCCCCCCAAGTTCTGTAGAGTTTATCCTCATCGTCATGCTCTCCTCTGCTGCCCTGGATCAAACCTACCTAAACGTGGATCTTTTTGTTCTTTTCTAACTTGCTTTTGGGAAACAGGAGGTGGGCCTTTTTGCTTGTTCTGTTACTCATGTCACTCCTTAGAACACTGTTTAGTAAATATCGACAAAAACTCATGCTTAAGAACTCAATTTATTAGAGCAAGAGGATGAATCACTTGGTTCACTACCAAATTGCAAAGTCCTCTCCTACCCATCCTGCCTGCCTGCCCCACCCACATCTTTTGCCTTCATCAGTGGTCCTGGCTCAAGGTTATGAGTGCATGGGATCCTTTCAGAAAAGCTGCAGAAAACACCTAAGATTCATTCAAGTATTCTTTCAACCTCTTTACTGATTTCTGGGATTCTGACAGCAGAAGAGTGTCGCTTTAGTGCAGATTCAAACATAATTGAGCAGGATCAATGCTTTAAGAGTTCAGAGCCGGGACTGGACTGATAGAACAGCAGGTAGGGCATTTGCCTTGCAAGCAGCCAACCTGGGTTCGATTCCCGGCATTCCATATGGTCCCCTGAGCACCGCCAGGAGTAATTCCTGAGCCAAGAGCCAGGAGTAACCCCTGAGCATTGCCGGGTGTGACCCAGAAAGAAAAAAAAAAGTCAGGGCCTTCTGTGATCTAGGTATGAGGTAGCACAGGTTATTTTACAACACGAAGGAGAAAGAGCTCAGCTCCAGAACAGTTTCTGAGCAGAGGTAGAAAATCAGGGTTATCCAGGGAAAGGCTCCTGACCACTAGCACCATGGCCCAAGTCCTGGACACAGGCTTTGGTAAGAAATGAATGATCACTGTCACTTCTCTCAGAGAATTCGTGAAATGAAGGGCAACAGAATGAGGAAGAAGGTGTGTAGTGTGTGTGTGTGTGAGAGAGAGAGAGAGAGAGAGAGAGAGAGAGAGAGCTGACTTGCTCTGCGCTGATGATCCTGGTGGTGGGGAGGAAGAGATGGATTTCATGCATTTGTTATTTAAGAGGTAGTGTTCTCCATCATGGACGGGCCTTTGGGGATGAGAAACCAAAGGAGAAACTAGGTCTGCTGCCTATGTTTTAGGCTGGAGCATGGTGGCGTCTGACTGAGCTGGGGGCTTGTTTGAGGGGAGGAGCAATAGTTTTCTTTTGGGCTTCTTTAAGTTGGAGAGGCCTAGGAGGCCTCCAAGGGTAAGGCATCTCTTGGGCTCTCCCCACATGGGCGTGCAGGGTTGGTTTTGGAGCTGTCTGCAATGTGTCCCTCTGGGCGACGTCATCAATCAGTAGCGTGAGTGGCACATAGGCTGGAGAAGGCTCTTCAGACAGGGAGCACTTAGGGAGTGACCAAAGACCCAGAGCTGCCCCGGATAGGGGGTCTGCTCTGTGGTGGTTAGCAGCTAGTGCAGAGACTGGCAGGGTGGAAGTCCATAGGTCAGTGTATCAAATCCCAATTAAGGCTTGTTTTTCTGCACTACCAGTTTTTTTTAAACATTTTTTTAAAAAGGCTTATCAAGAAATCAAACAAATATGCAAGATTGCATATAGTCTACAATATCTGAAATATTTATGATCATGTCTTCCAGAGAGAAAATCAAAAGTCAACAATATGAGGCCAGGGGTGAGAGCAAAAGCGGGGGCACGTTGGTGTTGGGAGATGTGCACTGGTGGAGGGATGGGTGTTGGAACACTGTATGAAAATTAATAAATAATTTAAAAATAAAGAATGTTCTCCCTGCATTAACATACACCTCAGAGACCTGGGCCCTACGAAAAGCAGGATGAGAATGCTATTCGGGTCTCCCAGAGAGGAATCGAAAGAGCTATGCTTGGAATATCACGCCTCACTCAAGTGAGAGAGAATCGGAGCTCCAACCTTTGTCACTATTCCAGAATCAGGGACACTGTCTCGTTTGTCAAGGCATCGAAAATCAGATGGGCTGGACATGTAATGCGATTTGGAGATGACCACTGGACTAGAGCCGTTACTGACCGGATCCCACGGGATGTCAAAAGATCACGTGGCCGCCCACCTACAAGATGGTCAGACTTCTTCGTCAAGACCCTGAACGAATGGTTTGAAGCTCTTGATATTCCTAAACCAGATGCCATTGGGCTACATTGGCACGTGATAGGGTCAAATGGAAATGTTACTGGTGCCCTCTTGAGCAAATCGATGAATAACGGGATTCAAGTGATCAAGTGAGGCCAGCATAGCAAAAATGGAAGGACAATGTTAACCTATGGAAGGATTCTGTTAAAATATGGAGGTGGGGAAGGGTCCAGATGAGTGTGAGTCTAGAAGCCCCAAGATGGTGTCTGAAAAATTCCTGAGGCCCTGTGAGTTGAGGACAAAGAAATCACAGGCCCACAGGTCCGTGAAGGTCCATGGTCTCTGCACCCCAAACAGGCAGACCTGGGTTCGATGGCATCATAGCTGCCGAGTTCCTTTCTTATCTGTTCAGGAGACAGTTACCTAGAGGTATGTGTGGGGTGGGGGGGGGTGTGGGGGTGGGTACTCTCTGCTCCATTTAATCCTATGGAGATACAACTCCTTGAAGTATTCCTGGGCTTTGGAACTGGAAGCTGGGCCCTCAGCTGAAGAGGGAAGGGGCAGGGGTCATGAAGCAGAATGGTGAGTGCCAGAGGCTCAGATGACGTCTATCAAGGAGGGACTCAGTGGCTGTGGCAATGATGGTGTGAGGGGAGAACACGCTGTCTTCTGAGACTGTCAGCAACTAGGTGCAGTTCAGAGACGTCTCTCTTTTGTGCCTGGCTTAGCTTCAAATACTTCTCTTAGGTTTATTCTTTTCATCTTTTCAAGATTCCTGCTTGGTGGCTAGTCTGCCTGTTCTTGTTTGGATCCGCTTCATCAGGGAGAGGGTCTCTGACACAAGGGCTCAGATGATACTAGGCCAAAGAGCATGGATGTTTCAGTACTTGGGCTCAGTGGCGGCACTGCAGTGCTGGGACACTCCCTCCCCTTCCAGGCCCCCTGAGCTACTCCAGTAGTACTTGGGGGTTTAAGTGGTTCCAGGGATCAAACCTAGGCTTTGTTAGCATAGTATTGGAATAAAAACAGACACGTGGACCTCTGGGTTAGAGTTGAGTATCCTGACACCCATCCTCAAACACATGATCATTTAATCTCCAATAACGAAGCAAAAAAGTGTGAAATTGGAGCAAGGAAAGCCTCTTCAACAAGTAGTGCTGGGAAAACTGGGCAGTGACATGTAAAAAAAATGATTTTGGACTTTTGTCTAATACCATGCACAAAAATAAGATCAAAATGGATTAAAGATCTCAATATTAGACCATAAAGTACATAGAAGAAAATATAGGAAAAACCCTCCACAACATTGAAGCTCAAGGCATCTTCAAAGATGAAACACCAATAAAAAGCAACTAGAAGCAAAGATAA